>CM059302.1:12132500-12145000 GCA_030340665.1 Neosalanx taihuensis
ATTGGAAACATCTGCCCAAGGTTTTGGGGCAGAGATGTGCAGGGGGGAGCACGTGACCTAGACTCTCGCTGGTTGGGGTACCTGAAGCGCTCTGCTCGCTGTGCTCGCGCTCAGACCAGACCGCAGCAGCAGGGAACACAGGACAGTTGTGGAGCTCCAGGAAGATCCAGCTCTGCTTTGGGTTCAATGCTTTTCTCTGTGTTTCGATGCAGATCCACTGTGGGAGCCGCTGCATTGTTTCTGGAGCTTTAGTCGTGATTCACTTACTGATTCCTGTGTTGAAAGTTCAGTCATACTTGTCTATTCTGCCTGAGGAGACGTACAGTATGTGTGTGTGTGTGTGTGTGTGTGTGTGTGTGTGTGTGTGCGAACAGTGGGTAAGTTATTATGTGTGTGTGAGCGTGTGTGCGTGGTCGCTCGGATGCATCTGTGCATGCGTGCCGGCTTGTCCATGCTTATGCGTGTGGAGATTGATTTTATAAATGTGTGTGTGTGTGTGTGACGGAGCCCTACAGGGCCTGTGAGTGACAGGACAAGCCTGCTCTCCACATGCGCTCTTTGTATGTGTGTGTGTGTGTGTGTGTGTGTGTACAGTGATGTGGTTATTACATCTCATCGTGTTTCCCTGCAGGCCAGGCTACACACCAGCCCTGTGGGCTTTATCTGGCTCTGATTGGTTGGCAATGGAGGCGCCCTTCCCTGACTGGTCGCCTGTGGATGGCACCGTTCTGATTTGTTGCCAAGGGAGGCGCAGTTCTGATTGGTTTCCCACGAATAACTTACTTAAAGTGGCTCCTTTATTGAATACATTCACTCACAGCGTGCCTTCAAATACGCTCCACCTGAATAAATACCAGTCCAAAGTAGGCTACCGCAGTTATTTAACCAAGTAATGTAAAATATCATATATGTCACTGTGTGTTTTCGTGTTTGACAGGAGGGAGAGAGAGTGATGATAATTGAGTGTAAATATCTTCAAGGATCCGATGACAGAGGTGTTGAAGTGTTCGGCCTCCCCTCAGTCCAGCAACTCTCCTTAACTACTAGATGATATTCCATCCAGATATTATTCATTTGAGCTGTCTGGCTCGGAGTGGATGAAGTCTGCCTGTAACTGGGAATGAACATCAGACTTGGATTTGTCTTTGAAATCTGATCTTTATGAAGCCAGGTCCGACCCGGAGGCCTCCTCGTTGGCCCCCGTCCTGCCAGGCTGGCCTCAGTGGGCTGGCCTCAGTGGGCTGGCCTCAGTGGGCTGGCCTCTTCTTGGTCATATGGACTCCATCATGGCGTCCTCTGTCTGAGGAGGAACTGTCACATGGGCTTTCCCCCACCTGGCTTTGAGTTTCATGGCAGCTTGACTGAGTCTACTGAAGGAGAGATGATGTCTGAGATTGGTTTGGTGCTGGATTCATCTCCTGTGTTTTCCCTCCTCTCTGACTCTCAGCTAAGTCAAGATGGAGGGCGATTTACCTTCAGGGGACGGATGACACGAGGTAAATATTACGTTTGTGAGTCGCGAGAACGTGATGTCGAAGTAGACAAGTTTTGTCATGACTCTGGCTGCTAACTGGAATTTGAAGAAAGGTTTTCCCCCCATCAGCGGTGAGATCTAATTCTGTGCTGATATTTACCAGACCAGCGACGACTGAATTATGCTAAGATTATGCTAATAAATCCCCAAATGTGTAACATGCACCCTTGTTCAAACACACCCTTTACCCCCTCATTAAGCATGGTAGTCACCTCAGAACCCAGTCATATCATTAGGACCCATAGCCCTCTCTGCCGTCATTATTCCAGCTTGTTTACTCTGTTGTGTTCCTCTGCTCTGCATACATCCATTCCAAGTTCCACTTTCATTATTTTTTTGTCGCTCTGAAATCAGCTCTGAGGCCCCTGGTGATTCATTTAGAGGGTATATGATTAGGACTAGTGTGGAAGATCACACATGTTTTAATCCCTCACTCTGATGCTAATTCAACCCCCCCCCCCTTTTTTCTCTTTTTTTCTTTCTTCCACAATTTTTCTCACTACAGCTATTTATATGTCCCCCCTCTCTCTCTCTCTCTCTCTCTCTCTCTCTCTCTCTCTCTCTCTCTCTCTCTCTCTCTCCCTCTCTCTCTCTCTCTCCCTCTCTCTCTCTCCATCCCTGTTTTCTCTCCACATCTCTCTCTTTCCATCTCTCTCCCTGTTTTATTGCTCCCCCTCTCTCCTTCCCGCTCTCTCCCTCTTTCTCTACTTACCAGCTTCATTCTTTCTGATCACAAGACCTCCATCTTGGCTGAATAGAAGCGCTCTCTATCAGGGGGATTTGCTTCATATGGAAGCCCAGAGGGATGGATGGATGAATGGATGGATGGCTGGAGGAGTGTGAGGTTTAGAGAGCAGACTGGAGGTGTTCTCTCTCTAGGTCTCCATTGAGAGGAGATTAAACGCTGGTCACATTGGCAGACACACTGCTGGAATCCCAGCAGTCTTTTCAGACCACACCATTGTCAGACGGGGATTATTGTCAGGGTTGTTATACTATTAAACGCTGTAATGGCTGCAATTTTCTGCTTTCTGATACAGAGATTTCGGGGCGCAGAAGTGCCAGCGTTGCATTTTATTTGTCGTTGATAATCAGGAGATGAATGATGTCAGAATATCATCTCATGTTGTTCCTCTTGCTTCTCTGTGGGATGTCCCAGTAAAATCTAGACAAACTGGAAAAGTGACACGTTTTAAGGTTTCTGAATTACGTCTGAATTATGTGCAGATGAGTGCAGTTTTTATTTGTACACAATTCCGTTCATTATAAGTGGTTTGAAGAGCGATGGAGAAGTATTAGAACAGTTTTCCTTTTTGATTAACTTTTTTCAAGGTCTTCATTTTGTTCTCAAAGACAGCAGCAAGGCTCCTTGTTATTAAACTGTCAACAAGGCTTTTCAAAGTAATGCTCTTAACAGGTCATTAAGCTTTTTCAAAGTTTTTCTGTAAGTTTGCCCAAACACTAAAACCTTGTGTCCCTGTCTTCTGATTAGTGACACTTTAATAAAGTCGTTTAAAGTTCAGTGGACTGAATTTCCCACCTTTTCTACTGTTTCTATGGTCACAGTGAAACGACCGCCATTCAAGTCTCTATGCTATCTTTTAAATGCAAATCCTTTAAAAGTAACTGTGTAATTCTGTGTATTGGGACTCTCACGACTTGGCTGTGAGAGAAAGTGTTTTCTTCTTCTATATAAGGCAACCATGGCTGTTATTCTCTCTGCCGTCTTGATCTGACAGCAGTTGACTAAACCCGCTCTTAAAGCGTGACTAAAAGTTGGCTAAATCGTTCTTCTTTTTTTTCTGCCCCGTCCTCCTCTGTCAACGTGTCGCTTCTCTGGACGAGCCAAGGTGGACAAAAGCTGTCTTCTCTTCCACTTGATTGGGTCATAAGGCTGAAGTTAATGTTTGGTTGAAGATTTCCTTAACGTTCCCCCTACATTTGGTTCCTCCTCTTCTTGAGGAAGCCAGGGGAAGACTATGTCGAATCGGCCACAATCAAATCATTTACGGTGGAGCTCACAGAGAAGGAATTAATGCATTTTATATTAGGCACTGAGACGAACAACCTCCCCCCTTCCCCCGCCTCTCCCTCTCTCTCCTTCCATCTCTCCCCCCTCTCTCTTTCCCTCTCTCCTTCCATCTCTCCCCCCTCTCTCTTTCCCTCTCTCCTTCCATCTCTCCCCCCCTCTCCCTCTCTCTCCTTCCATCTCTCCCCCTCTCTTTCCCTCTCTCCTTCCATCTCTCCCCCCTCTCTATTTCCCTCTCTCCTTCCATCTTTCCCCTCCTCTCCCTCTCTCACCTTACATCTCTCCGCCCTCTCTTTCTCCCTCTCCTTCCATCTCTCCCCCTCTCTCTTTCCCTCTCCTTCCATCTCTCCCCGTCTCTCCTTCCATCTCTTTCCCTCTCCATCTCTCTCTCCCTACTCTCTCTCTCTCCCTCCCTCCCTCTCTCTCTTTCCCTCCCTCCCTCCCTCCCTCCCTCCCTCCCTCCCTCCCTCCCTCCCTCCCTCCCTCCCTCCCTCCCTCCCTCCCTCTCCCTCCCTCCCTCCCTCCCTCCCTCCCTCCCTCCCTCCCTCCCTCCCTCCCTCCCTCCCTCCCTCCCTCCCTCCCTCCCTCCCTCCCTCCCTCCCTCTCGCTCATGCTTTCGTCTGTATGATGGTCTGTCACCTACTTCAGAAGCAGAGCAGAGGGAAGCAGGTTGTTGACTTGATTTTCATGGGAAGGCAGATTTGGCCATTCAGGGTGTGATAGGTCCAGTATTGACAGCCAGGGCCGAGGGGAGGGGAGCGGGCCGCCTTCATTGTCGCACGCTTTGCTGGGGAAAAACAAGAGGCGGCCAGGGAGACAAAGGCTTGAATGGGAACAGTAGCCCCTGTGTCCCTGCCTGCCTGCCTGCCTGCCTGCCTGCCGCTGATGCTGGAGGCTCGCGTCTCACAGTGGAGCTTCAAGTGCTGCTCTCCTTCACACACTCACAGACACGCAAGAAGTACACACACACATACAGAAATAGCATACGCACAAGCACAACACGCGCACACACAAGCAGTAAAGACCCACAGTCCACACACACCCTCTCTCCTCCTCCTCCACTCTGTCAAGTGGCTGCAGAGGTGTCGCCACTCTACTCTCCCACTCCCCGGGTCAAAGGTCGTGTTTGTCGTCCTCGTTTTACAGGCCGGTTGAAGATCCTGAACGCGCTCCCCTCTCTGCTCAGGGCTCAGAGTGTCTGGGGCCCCAGGGGCCCCAGGGGCCCGAGCGCTGTTCCGGCAGGGGTTCCCAGTGGCTTATCTGGAGAACAGCGTCTGTAGTGCAGCAGTCTGGGTTAAAAGGCTGCGAGCTCACAGTTATCAGGAAGCAGCGTTTGAAGTGTGCGTTGGCTCAGGTCTGCACTGATAAACATGAGAGATGCTGCTGGGCAGAACTCCAGGAAGGATCAACCGTAGGATATCGTTCAGACAACAGTTATGTTTCCATAACGCCAGCGTATGCTCCTGAATAAGTACGATCTCGTAATACGATGTCATGTTTTTGTCAGGACATTTATGTAATTTTTTAATAATAATGTAATTGTTTAGCAGACAGTTTGATACAAAGTTTGATACAAAGACACATATTTAAACGTGCTACGACCAAGCTGCATGCATATCCTGAGACAGGATGACCACTGTAGTTAGTGAAGTGTGGCTCACCTCATTTACATTCTTCTCCTATAATCTTCTCATTCATCAGATAGATCTGTATTCTGGTAAAACAAGGATTAGGAGAGTAGACACTTAACAGCAAGATGAGATTAGCACAGATGACAGGATGAGCAGGGATTGTGTTCTTGCTGCAGGGGGGGGGTTAGACAGAAGGGTTAACTCAGTGTTTTTGGAGGAAGAAAAAGGAGCCTAACTGTGTCTTATGAACTCTGACCCTCTGTGACTCAGCTTCCGACCTCTCTTAGCCCTCTTTGACCTCTGACCCAGGAAGCTGTCCACCCACTTGACAACCAATCAACACCCGCTTCCAGGGAGGGAGCTGCTCTCGTCTCTGCCCAGAGGGGAAGGCCCAGGCAGGATTCAGAGCCGTGTCTTTGTGAAAGTTCGAGACGTTACAGAGGAGAATGGATGTGTTGAAAAAAAAGTTGGGTCTTAGAGAGTTCTTGAACACACGTGGCTTCAAGACTTCTCATCCAACATTGTGGCCCTACGACGTCTCTGACTGGAGGTACCCTTCCCCCCCTCCATCCCCCCTCTCTCCCCCCTCCAGCCCCCCCCCCCCCCCACTCATGTAAGATGAACATTTCTTTTGAAGTGTGGATTTTCCAAAGAAGTGTTCTGCACCCCCCCCCCCCCCCAAACCCCATACCACCCCTCCGTCACACCCCCACCCCCAAATCTGTCTATTGATGTATCAGGGCCCTGGCATTCATATGGGGATATGGTTTTTCAATTTTGGTCGTGAGCTCTTTATCATATATTACTGTATCAGGGAGTGCTTTCCTCTTGGTATGTGGGGATTGGACGGGCCGGTCATGTGCTAAAGTGATTAAGAAGTTGGTGCTGACCTGAGGGTAAACCCTCCTGAAGGGGAAAAAAACACCAAGGCTGAATGAATGAGGGAGTGGAGAGAGAGGAGCGCTCAAATAGGTCAGCCTGGAGACAAGTTTCCCAGAAGGCCGAGCTGAGAGCCTGTCTACCTGCCTCCGTCTCCTCGCTCACATGACTCCATCACCACCGCCTGTCTGACAGGGCGAGCGGTTGCCGTGGTGTTTTACGTAAACACGCACCTCTTTAATCGCATTCCACCATCCTCCTCCCTTTCCATCCATCCCTCTCCCTCACTGTCTCTCTTTCTCTCACTCATCTCTTTCTCTCCCCCCTTGCTCCCTTTCTCTGTCCCTCTCTCCCCTTCCCTCCCCCGGATATCTTCTGTCTACCAGGAGCTGGTGGGCAGCAGGGACAGTAGTGTGGCCGGGGCGGAGCGCTGTGTGCTGGGGCTGGAGGCTCCGTCGACAGCCTCGAGGCCCCCTGTAACAGCACTGCCTGGAACGGGCTGGCTTATGTCTCACTAGGCTGGGGTGTCACAAGGCAAGATGGAGGGGATTGAGATGGAGGGGGGGGGGGGGGGGGGATGGAGAGAGAGAGAGAGAGAGAGAGAGGGGGGCCTTCAAAGGGAACCATGCCCATTCTGTTCCACCATAAATTATCACCATGACTAAGATGAAACAATAGTGTCCGGAATAAGAAATAGAGAGAGAAAGGGTAAAAGAGAGAGAGAGAGAGAGAGAGAGAGAGAGAGGGTTAAGAGAGAGACAGAGAGAGAGAGAGGGTAAGAGAGGGGGTGGTGGTTAAAAAAGGCAAAAGAGGACTTCAGTTATGTAGGAGACACATCTGTGTATCCAGCAGCAGTTGAAATTCACTTTCTTTTTCTTTTAGTTTTTTTTCCGTTCGATTTTTGTCCTCGGGTGCTGTTTTCTGGGGGGGAGAGGGGGGAGGGGGGGGAGGGGGGGGGGGTTCCTCCGTCATTTAGACAGTTAATGGAGTGGCTGATGTCCTTCCAGGCAACCCACTGGCATTAAAAATCACTGACCCCTTTTTGATGGTTAACTTGTCCCAGCTGAGAGAAGCCAGCTTCTGCAATCAGATGTAATGCTACACTGCTTTTCATTTGGAAAAACTGTGTGAAAAACCTCTTCCTTTTCAGCCGAAATTGCAGTTGTCAGGGCTGAATTGGAACCTTCCCTTTGTCGTTAGATTGGTACAGTATAACATCACCATTACTCTGTCTGAAACACTACTGATTCTAAAGCCAGGATGACTAATGATGGCCTCACCTCCTGCTCTGTAAGTCAATAACCAAGGAGGAATAAACACATCAAAATATGTACTAGTGCAGTTATGATGTTGGATCGTCTTCCTTTGTTAAGTCGGCGTCGGTCAACCTCTCATCCTGCTGCGGACCAAAGCGTGCCAGCGTCCAGCCATCACGGTCGCTTCCAGGTCTTTTCCGCTTGGCTGACGGAGGGAAACGTTTTTCCAATACGTCCTTGCATGTTAAAATCCATCAACGAGGTCAAAACTCTGGAGAGAGTGAGGTCGCTTTGAGCTGGTTCATCCTAATGCTGCTTCATTTAGGTCAGTTCGAAGGAACCAGATCAGTTTAAGAATCAGACAGAGAATCGCCATGATTTTTGAACTATCCTGCGTTTCTTTTGACGCTCCTCACGACACACTTAGCAATGGAACAAGGTTTACTCTGGGTAGAACCGATGCATTCGTGGTCAAAGGGTTCCATTTTTATTCTGTGTACATTTCAGGATAAAACACTACTTTAGTTTCTTCTTCCACTCATGTTTTTCCTAGCTTGGAGATGAACCCGTCTCTAAAACACATTTGCGGGCTGGCTTTGTTTGTCTGCCTGCTCAACATCATAGACGTTATCAGAGTTTTGTTTGTCCAGGGCTTTTACGTTTTTGGCCGTCTCGCAAAAACGTGTGCGGTGAACATCTTCTCAGCTAAACAACCTGATCCCAGAACAAGCCCTTTCACTACACCGTGTAAGAAAGAGAGGGACAGAGATGGGGTGAGAGAGTGTGTGTGTGTGTGTGTGTGTGTGTGTGTGTGTGTGTGTGTGTGTGCAGAGGGAGGTCCGGGGGCCCAGGGGCCCGGGGCCCTGTTGAGGCGATGAGAATGCCCCCAGTGACTCAGAGCCTCAGCTTTAGAGGATCTCAATGGCCGCCGCATCCAAGCGAGGAGGAGGGTGACCCTGCCTTGGTGGTCCCCCCCCCTGCCACTCCCTCAGAACCATATCTGTAATTAAGGGACTGGCCAGAGTCCCAGAGCCCCCAAACACACTCCTAGAGCCCTCAGACACCCTCCAAAATAGCCCCCCCCCCAAAAGGTCCCCCAGGCTCCCAGACACCCCCGGTCAGCCCCCTCTGCCCTCTCCTCACCTCGGGCAGAGATTCAGCCTCAGGTTGACTGTGGGAACCCCAGGAGTCAAGTTCCTCGTCCCACACATCGCTCTCCCCCTGTCCAGATAGCAGCGTTGAGATACTGTGGCTTCGCGCCCCCCCCCCCCCCCCCCCCCCCCCCCGCGCGCTTGTGTTTGCTCACACTGCCGCACAGATTGTCCAGTCATCCGTTCACACATGGAGGGACGGGAAGAGAGACTCCCATGGATCTGGAGAGATACCAGCCGCTTTTAACACCTCCTGGTTTCAGCTGCTCTCTCAGAGCGATGGCGAACGCCCGCAAAGGGGGGAAGTGGGGTGAGGGGGGTGGGGGGGGCAGGGGGGCTAGCTCGAAGGAATTCCGAGGAACATTCCGTCAGATTGGTTATTTGCACAATGTGATTCCTAGGAGAATGCCAGGTGAAAGTGTCGCGGAGCTAATGCTCAGCTTAGCTGGGAGTGTTGAGCTCCAGGTTAGGGCCGCAGCACATGGGCCGGCCTGCAGGCTTAGCGGCATGGCTGACAGGGCTTTCCAGGGTAAGCCAGTGGGCTAAGTCTCCTAGGAGCAGGGCTGGGATCTGCTGTGTTACAGCTGGCTAAGTGGGCTCGTTAGGTTGGCGTGCATGACTGTTTTACCATGGAAAGAGCATGAGATAGGGATGTGCATGTCCTCAGTCATTTTATTTTTTTACTGTTTCAAATGCAATTGACTGGAATTGTAAGAAGAAAAAAAAGAAAATACAATTATTTAGGTGCTTTTTGTGATTTTATGATGAAGTTTACACGTAGACACAACACACACAGACAGAGACTCTAACACCCCACCTCCACCCTCCCACACCAGACCCCGACCACCCGCTCATATGAAGTTATGGATGAGCATACTGATTCAGCAGACAAGTCCCACCACCTCTAATAGGAAACAGAGACTCCCCCATCTCCATCCCTCCCTCATCACCTCCCTCTCTCATCACCTCCCTCCCCCGTCTCCCTTACCATCCCGCTCCCTCCCTCCCCCCCCACTCCCCTCCCTCATTACTTCTCTCCCCCATATCTCTCACCATTCTCCTCCTACTCCCACCTCCGTCCCCCATCTCCCTCCCTCATCACCATCCATCCTCCCCCTGTCTCCCTTTCCATCCCCCTTCTCCTCCACCTCCCCTCCTAGTTTGGGGATTGGGGGTGGTGGTGGGGGGGGTTAGCGGCCAGTGATGGCTAATAAAGGCTGAACCCCCTGAAAGGCAAGGTTGTGCTTCCTGTGGCAGTGTTTGCAGCGAGGCCCCGAGGGGCCACGGCTGGGCCGCCCGGGGGGGTTGTCAGTTACTGATGGTGCTGTTGTTGTTTCCAGTGTGAAGGGTCTCTAGAGAAGAACACCACAATCCAGCTTGTTAAATAGCATGAATTAATGAAGTGGCAGAGCTGGGAACTTCCTACCCCCAAGCCGCTGCGAGAAAGACCCACTTCCTTAGCATTTCTATGGCCCCCCAACCTCTTTTCATCCTGTTGGACTGTTTTTTTTCCTTCTTCTTCAATCGCTGGCCCTCTCACCTCCCCCTCAAAAACTTCATTTTTTAAAAAGTCCTTTAATCCTCTGGATTTATGCTGGGTTGAGAGCGACCGCTGATAAGCCGTCTCTATAAGGAAAACATGAAATGTTGAGTATTCTTCGTATTCGGGCGGAGATGTATGCTAATGCTAATGCGTGCAGTGGTCACAGCTAACAGCACGGATAACTGAGGTGAAGGAATGTGCCGATGTGAATGTGCGTTTGGATGCGAGCGCCTCGTTTTGTGTCATTTAAAACGCAAACCCATTTCCTGCACGATTATTCCGAGAGAACAGTTTACCACGAGTATTTACGCTCCGAACTTTTTTGTCTCGTGCCAGTCGCTGTTTCATGGAATGCTTTTTTCTTTCTTTTTTCTTTCTTTTTTCTTTCCCCCCCGCAGAGATGCAGGCAGTTTGGTTGGTAGTCAGGGCAACCGCAAAACTGCGTCTCCATGACTCTCAGTGGTACAGTACATTTGAAGGGGGCTGTTGTGTGGTGGCGAGGGCCGAAACTAAAATAACCCCTTTAGCCAGCAAACAGGCAGAGATTTCCCATGGCGAGTTCCTCTCAGGTTTTACGGCCATCTTGCCTTCTTCATTTACTTTATTTATGAAAGTCCTTCCATTTTAGTTGCTGCTTTACTAGTTTTATGTTTCTCACAAGCTCGAGGCTTCTGGACACCTGATTTACAGACGGACAAAGACACAGTAACACTTTAATAGAAGTGTAGACTGGGCCAGTGGTACTGATGGATTGAGGCTGCAGTACACTGCAGCCAGTGTGAAGCCTGACAGGACAGATTTAAAGCAGCCATCAATACTCCTACCTGAAACCATGTTTATCAATCCCTGAATGGGAGACCCCGCATGGAAAAGAATGACAAAGCAAATAGGCCTGTGTGTAGGTGTGTTGTGTGTTTTAGACAGTGTGTAGGTGTGTTGTGTGTTTTAGACAGTGTGTAGGTGTGTTGTGTGTTTTAGACAGTGTGTAGGTGTGTTGTGTGTTTTAGACAGTGTGTAGGTGTGTTGTGTGTTTTAGACAGTGTGTAGGTGTGTTGTGTGTTTTAGACAGTGTGTAGGTGTGTTGTGTGTTTTAGAGAGTGTATATGTGTGTTGTGTTTGACACAGTGTGTAGGTGTGTGTTTGACAGTGAGAAAGCCGAGAATATAATTGAGTTGTCAAAGCAAAGAATCTTGAAGAAAAAAATCTTAAAACTACAGTTTAAACATCATCATTTGATACAAACAAACAAATCTTAAATTGATTTGATCAAAGAAAAAAAAAAACTCCTGAAACTGTAAAATGATCTCAAGAACTAATGCAGTGTTCTGAAAAAGCAACCCAGATAGAACCAGCTCACATCTGTTGTCCTCGGTAAAACAAAACGGCACTCCAGAATCAAACTCTATTTTTACTCAATAGTTTTGAGCTGTATTAATAGTCCTCAAGTCTTTTTTTGGCCGTTATTCCTGGAGATGGATCTGCCTATATGTGGGCTGTGGCGCCCTGCAGCTCTGTAGAGTGCAGCCCAGCGCCGGGGAGCAGATAACACAGATCTCTTTGAGGTGCGTCTGGTTCCCCGCCAGCCTCTAATGGTTACGTGTTTATCCTCCCGGTTTATCGGCCGTTTCGGACTCGCCGAGGGCCCTCCAACGCACAAAGGCTGGAATGTACCGCTTGTAAAGAACGATACCCTGCCACGGAAAGAAAGAAATAAATACCGTTTAGAAACAGGGAATTGAGGGAATAATGGGAGAGAAAGGAGCGCCGTTAGAGCTGTCGCCGCGGAGACTCGGCTGGTTTAGATCCTATCTGTCATACGGACCCGACACACGAACTGCAGGTCAGGGCTGCTCTGCCCGGCAGAGTGAACAGCGCTGAAGATTTCCTGCTCCGTGTTTGGAAGCAGAAACCACCCGGGTTTTTTAAATTGATTTTATTTTATACAGACGCCGATTCAGACCCTTGATAGGCAGGTCTCCATCGCGGCTCGCCTGTCCGATGGTGCGTGTTGCCGTGGCGGCCTGTGCGGCGACTCATGTGGGCTGTCTAACTGATCCAGACGCGTCTGGCTGCGGTGATTTTCGAGGCACGCAGAAAACGCTGTTATCAAGCGGCAAGCGGTTGTGTTTGGACTCGGTCCACGATGTATCACACGGTTTGTTCATTAAATGTTATTTCAAGCCTGTTAGCTTCTAAACTAGGCCCTACTCTGCAGAGAGCTCACCTCTCACATGACTGTATAACCACGAATGACTGAAAACGCACGTCTAGCCTAGCAGACACAGCATGCTTGACAGCGCTGTGCCTCTGCATGGATCTAACAGCTGAACATCTAAGCACCCTGACCAGTTCTGCACCCACAGCAGGCCAGTCTGACACAAAGACTGAGCCACAGAGTCTCAGCTCGGACAAAGCCCTGAGAAGTGACCAGCGTCTAGCCTCATGTAAGCCCCTTTCTCCTTCCTCTGGCCCGTGAA